>JAMPIV010011640.1:0-42500 GCA_024509875.1 Oreohelix idahoensis
CTGACATCTGATGCAATAAGGTTACTAGTCAGTATGAGAAAGAAAAACGATGATGGGAAAGAAATATATTTTTCGCAACGAGTGATGCGAAAAATACAGGAAAAACAAGTACGGAAGGATAATAAAATAAAAGGATGCGGGTGAGAGAATAGGAAGAAGATGTAGGAAATTTAATGATCAAAACCCACGTGACAAATTCCAATATAAAAGTCACCAGCAGATTATTTATTTTAAACTGTTAACACTAATTGATTATTAAATTTGTTACCTGTTGTTTTAAAACTAAACAATCATAGTCGATTCAGTTTTTAATATCTATGAAAACAAGCGTATGAGCCAGAATGATATATATATATATATATATATATATATATATCAATATATATATATATATATATATATATATATATATATATATATATATATATATATATATATATATATATATATATATATATATATATATATATATATATATATATATATATATATATATATATATATATATATATATATATATATATATAAACTATACCACTTTAAGAGGAATTCGCTGAATTAACACAGCTGGGGGCTTGAACGGGCTAAAAACCATTGCTTAAATCCTTCACAAAAGGCGACGGACATATATAAGTTAACCATTGCTCAGCGCTATGCCGCATGGTTCTTGACCTGAATTATCTTGTGAAGGCTCCTTTCGGATAGAAGCTCCATTACACTTCTATCTACATCTCTGCCAAGGGTAATCTTGTGCGAAGGTAAACACATTTGACGACCCATTTAGATACTCTTGAGTTTTGGCCATTGCTGGACCAGTACTGCAAAGCAGGGGAGGCAATCCGTGACAGATGACTCTATGACACACTGTAACATGAGTCTTTGTTATTGTGATAGGGTGAGCGAGATGATGATGATGCTGTTGTGATATATCACTTTCTTGCACACTCGCAACCGACCCGATCAACAATAAAACTCTGATTCTAAGGCAGGGGCTGTATTTATTCATACAACCCTGTCAATGACCAAGAGCAAAATGAAGCAAACATTAAACAAATGAACCAACAAACAAAACAAAACAAAACACCCAGCCAGTGCTCTATTGCTAATCTGAAACAGAAACAAAGCACCGGCTAGTTAAAATCATAATAGTTAAATAATGAGAAACGATACTCTCATCTGCCAAACATTCCTTCCACGCCACCTGACACACTCAACTATCACACACACACACACACACACACTCATGCATGTCGTCCAATGAGACTAGTATGGTGTTGTGCATGAGGCTGGCAATCTTACCATGTAACACAGATTGCTACCGAAATCCCTACTGCAAGAGCATCTAAATGCTTTGTGAGGGCTTCATGTGGATGCCAGCCACATTGGTGGCCCCATGCTCCATAAAGAGCGAGAAGAGGAATATATATCTCCAAGTGAGCCCACGTGCTCTCACCAACCATTCTACACATAACCATAATTAAATAATAATAAAATGGACATAAAATATTATTCAACGATATGTACAACGAATACTCTCAATAATGAGCATAAACCGCCACCTCACAACTGATCTGTGGCTGGGAGTCAGGCTGTGGAAGGGGAGCTTTGTGACTCAAATAGAAAGAGTGCAGGTAGATGTGGCAGGCAATTACAGGTTGGCATGAGGAAGAATGTAAATGGAAGGAAAGGGCGTGTTTCTCCAAATAATAGGGAGACTGAGATGTTGGTGCGGCAAGTGGGGGTCATTAACAGGAGGACCATCTCTAGACGCCACGGGAACAGCCGCAGGTACAGAAGCAGAAAGAAACCTCATGTATGGAATGGCCCCCGGAGAATCAGGTGCTATAACTGCGCTGATTTTGTGGATCATATAGCTGCCAGGTGCCCATGTGGTCCTCTACCTAGAAGATGTTTCCAATGCAAGTCAGCACAACATTTAGTAGCGAGCTGTCCACTCAGTAACTCTGCAGCTAAGGCATCACACAAAGTGGAGCGCAGGCAGAAGGACCGCCACTCAGAAAGAAGGTTAGAGAGTCAACATCACAGGAAATGTCGACCAGCAGCGGACCAAATCCCCAGGAGTTTAAAGAAAGAAACGTGAAGGGAGAGCACCAAGAAAACCGGATCAAGATGGTAGGAGGTCGGCCTGAAGGAGTAGTACTGATGGAAGGAAAAGAGATAAATTGTGTATTTGACACAGGTTCACAGGTGTCTACCATCACAGAGCAATGTTTCAGGGAGATGTTTGGAGGGCTCCCCTTGGATGAGGGTAGATGGGTGCGCCTGACAGCAGCAAATGGTGCCACCATCCCATATATTGGTCACTTAGTAGTGGACATACAAGTTGGGTGCACAATAGTGAAAAACTGTGGAGTTTATGTTGTCAGGGAAGTACAAGGATCTAGAAACCAGAAAAAAAACCCACAAGGGATCATGGGTACTAATGTCCTTGTGGAAATCCCAAACATACAGAACATATTAAGATGGGACCCTCCAAGAGATCAGGGGATGACGCAGAAATCAGACTCTATGAAAGTATGGAAAGTATGGGTATCTGGGAGAAAGCAAACCCACATACCTGCTTGATCGATTAGGGCCATAACAGTCAAATGCAGGAGAGGAGGCCAGTCAGAAAGAACTTTTCTCTTTGAGCTTAACAGAGACTTAAAACACAGAGGGCTGATTATGAGTCATACATTGATTGTTCTTAGAAGTGGGTCCTGTGATATTCAGGCCATAAATTTGGGTGATGAGGACTTGTTTTTAGCTCCCGGGACACAAGTAGCAGTACTGACAGAAGCTGGGGTGGACTATAGCATCATCATCACCTCGCCCACCCGCCACATTACACTCTAACATGACTCAATCTAACATGAGTTTATGACACATTCTAACATGTCTTTGATACACTCTAAAATGATTCCAAAATTCTCTCTGACAATATTCTATCATACACTCTAACATGAGTGTACGAAACACTGACATAATTCTATGAAACACTCATATAAGTCTATGATGCACTCTAGCATGAGTATTTGACACACTGTAACATGAGTCTATTAGACACTCAAACATGAGTATACGATACTCTCTGTGACGACCTTTGAGCTTTTGACTGCAAACAAAAATCTAGTTGTCGGCAGTTCTTATCGCGTTGTCTTCTCACAAGTTCATGAATGGGTCGAGTGAATGGAATAGTCATGAAATACGAAACCTCGCTGTTTCTTAACGAACTCCGGAAGTAATTAACATAGCCTGGACATACTCGCGTTCTGGCTTTGGGCATCAGATGTCCATTGACAGCTTTGTGACAGAATAATTATAATGGCTTATGTCTTAGTTTGGAAATTTAGCCTTATAGTTTGAGTCCTTGTTCTTGGTTACCATATTTAAGTGTCTGAACGAGCTCCGTTAGTTTGGAAATGGAATATCATCATCATTATCATCAGCATCCTCCTCCTTTTCATCATCGTCGTTATCATCATCAAAAACATCATCATCATCGTAATTGTCCTCATCATCATTATGGTCATCATCAAAAACATCATCATCATCGTGATTGTCGTCATCATCATTATGGTCATCATCAAAAACATCATCATCATCGTGATTGTCCTCATCATCATTATGGTCATCATCAAAAACATCATCATCATCGTGATTGTCCTCATCATCATTATGGTCATCATCAAAAACATCATCATCATCGTGATTGTCCTCATCATCATTATGGTCATCATCAAAAACATCATCATCATCGTGATTGTCCTCATAATCATTATGGTCATCATCAAAAACATCATCATCATCGTGATTGTCCTTCATCATCATTATGGTCATCATCAAAAACATCATCATCATCGTGATTGTCCTCATCATCATTATGGTCATCATCAAAAACATCATCATCATCGTGATTGTCCTCATCATCATTATCGTCATCATCATCATCATTTTCCTTTGGACTCTAAAGAGCCCAAAGAGCATTGGGCCACCACTGCAGTTAGTCCCATTGCAGGAAGTCTGCACCACACAGTGACTTCTGTGGCTATTTGTTTTACATGATGAGTAGCCAGCCCCATCCACAACCTCATATTAGTTGCCTGGTACGACATGCCTGAGGGATGCAGCAGACCTAATCTTCCTTTGTCTCTTCAAAGTCGCCAGGGAACTATACAGGGAATATTTTGTGAAGGGTATCACTTAATTCACATACGACTGTTCAATACACTCGCTCAGACAAAGTGTGTAGTTCAGATCTCTCACCTGTTTGCTGATTCGTTGGAATGAGAGAAAGAGTGTTTACTCTCTCTCTCTCTCTCTCTCTCTCTCTCTCTCTCTCTCTCTCTCTCTCTCTCTCTATCTCTATCTCTGATCTCTCTCTCTCTTCACATACCCTGAACAACACGCCAAATCCCTACTTATTCAATAGCAGACTATTCGAATATTTCATGACTTCTTGTTATATACCACTTTAATTTGTTTCATATCATTATCTAATGTATTGTATTGAGGTAGTGGATTTTGTTTGTTTGGGTTTTGTTTTTGTTTTGTATTGTTTTTATTTTTGTTTATTTGGCGCCTTTTTCATTACTTTTTTTAAAAACATATTTAAATTTGGTTATGATTGGATACTATAAATGTATGCTATTATATTTCCTTAATAATGTTGCATATTTTTAAATAATGCTCAATGTACATGTGTGAATGAAAGGATATAGTATGCACTATGAGAGAGAGAGAGAGAGAGAGAGAGAGAGAGAGAGAGAGAGAGAGAGAGAGAGAGAGGGCAGAATGTTAGACGGACCTGCGTCCCCAATTCTTAACCCTTTGAAAGTAAAGTTCATTCGTTCGTGCTCTCTCTCTCTCTCTCCCTCTCTCTCTTGCTTGTGTGTACAGGCTTACTGTTTTGCTGACGAGAACCTTGCATTAGAACATTCAGTTATGTACTTTTTTTTGTTTTGATCTTAGCTTTTCTCTGTAATCAGTTTGTTCTACAAGTCGAATAATTATGGGACAGTAAATAAAAAATGGGCGTGCTATTTTTGCACACTTGGCAAGAGAGACATCAAATTTGCATAAATTTGAATATCACCCATACCCATAACTGTTAATAGTTACACTTGCACCGCCCACTCCTGACTTGAGCAACACTCTGACATAGACACAAATGTTATCAGTCAAACTCCCAACGCCCACCGCTGATTTATTCTTGTGTGTATACAACAAATGCGTCTTGCTGTTTCGCCCCGGAATTATTGTCATCTGGGTGATATCACAGTGTCAATCTTTGCAGCAAATACCAAGTTGAAGGCTTTTCCTGTGGCTTTTCTGCCATTGCGAAACGTGTTGAGTTGAAGTCACGAGCTCCAGTTTCTCCAGCTTGGCTTGCCTTTAAAGGATTGTCACATCTGGTCCCACGCTAGGAGTGTGTGGCATACTAGACATTCCCCGCCATCCAAGGGGGCTCTCCAACTATGTAGAGCTAAAATATTGTGCTCTAGTTCTGAGATCACCCAAGGAATCATCATAACCTGCACAGAGCCACTTCTCAGCTCCCCTTGCTTATCACTGTGTCCATAGTGAGATCCTCCTGCATGCAGTCAACCAGGTCAAAGCCAGTTACGTTTGGGACTCAAGTGACTTCTCCAAGCTTAGTGTGCAATGCTGGGTTCTCAACAAGCTTCATCACAGGGAGAATCCCTGGAATTGTGTGGACGCTTTCAAGAGTCAACCAGTGTATGATTAGCATCACAGACAGGTTCCCTTCCACAAATATATATTGTAGCATTGTGCATAGCTGGTGGTCATATAAAGATGACTCCAGATATGCCTCCATGCATACCCCCCGTTTGTGTAACTCAGCGGCAGGCAACCCAGGTGCCAAGCGCTCTAATTTACAAACAATGACTCTCTAACGATGTACCTCAATTAAATCATTTCTGTTTTCCCGTTTCAAAACATTCGGAATTCGGAATGCGTATAGTATGTGTATAGTATGCGTATAGTATGTGTATAATGACTTTTTATCTTCCGGAACATCTATATCCTGTAATTCCATCTACAGAGCCGTGGACAAATTTAAACTAAATGATATCTCAGCAAATGTTAACTTCACTTCAAAGAAAAGATCACTTTCCTGCCCTACACGGTTTTTAAATAAAGTTACATCAATTTAAAGAAGTCTGAGGTCATGACGCTCAATGTGAGCAACCCTGAGCCCATATCAGTAAGGAATCAGCAACTGGTACAGACAGATACCTTCACATACCTAGGAAGCATAGTAACACCAGACGGTGGGGCAGGCAAAGACATCAACATCAGAATGAATAAGGCAAGAACAGCCTTCTTTAGCCTAAATAACATCTGGAAGTCCTCCCAATACAGCACAAGCACAAAATTAAGATTATACCAGAGCTGCGTGCTTTCTGTGCTTCTCTATGGTGCGGAATGCTGGAGAGTCACAGAGAAGGAAATGTCAAAATTGTCCTCTTTTCACACAACATGCCTAAGAAAAATTCATCGCATCTTTTGGCCGAATACCATCACCAACCAAGATCTGCTTACTCGTAGCAAGCAAGAGGACATGCACACCATCATAGCTGGCAGACGCTGGAGCTGGGTTGGTCATGTCCTCAGAAGAGACCCCGATGCCATCACAAGAACAGCTATGTTTTGGACCCCTGAAGGAAAGCGAAAGAAATAAAGCGTGAAAATACTCTAAGACTTTCAAAGCTGGGGCAGCAAATAAGAAAACAAATTCAGAGGTCATAGAAAACCTAGGAATGAAAAAGAGAATTAATGAAGGAGATACAAATTATACAGCTATAATATTTTGGCCACGTAAAAAGACATAGCAATTTACTAAAGACCATCAATAGAAGGCAGAGTTGAAGTCAAGCGTGCAAGAGGAAGACAGCGCGATACTCGTAAGTGAGAAGATAACATCAAGAGATAGACAGGAAAGAGTCTATCAGAGTGCACCATCAAGACAAGAGACAGAAGACGTTGGAGATCCATTACAGCCAACCTTCGTTGTGGAGATGGCACCTGATGATGATAAAATATGACTGAATGAATGTTCCATTCAGAAATAAAGCGTGAAAATACTCTAAGACTTTCAAAGCTGGGGCAGCAATTTATTTGAACGTTCAATACTTTCATAAATTACTTAACTGGCATTGTTTTGTTTTGTTGTCGGTCATAAACAGTTTAAATATTCCGAGGGAGTCCTCGGAGAAGAAGAACAAAAATGCTAGTTATTCAATAAGATAAAATTGATACGAGCAAAGTTCTCATAAGACATCATCATTGTGACGAAATCGACGACCTCATCACGATCTCTCTTTCACTCCGACAGGATCAGAGAAATATTGTGTACTGATTTTTATTTGTGTACTTTTAAAAGTACAAATTTCTTCTCATTATCGGCTAAGGATCAAGTAGTTTGTATGTTCAAACATTTGTGACACTCCTTGCAGATAATGTTTATCCCAGCCTGCGAGAAGCAACTAGATAAGATGAGCGCCGGCGGGTTTAGATTAAACCGCTGATAAGCGACTCGTTTGTTAACAAGCTGGGCAAACACGAAGTTTTGCGTGCTCATACGACAGATAATGAGATTACTGTCTGTGTGACACATGTGGGCAGACAAGTGTGACATAAGCGCTTCCGGGTCATCCTTGATACACCAACATTACTTTTTAATAAAGTAATAAGTATTACAGCTTACCCTTGTTGTCATGTTTGTCTACCGATCTGCCTGTAAGAGTGTATGCAAGGCATCAGATGTCCATACATGGTAATACGTGACCTTTGCAGGCACGCACCTTATTTCACGTGGGACTATTTTGAAAATATCACACCCTATATGCATGATTAGAAATGATTGGATCTTTCTGATTAGATTCATAACAACAATGCATGGGAAGATAGGAATATAGTCTGACCATTTCGCAGTTTTATTTCACTGTGAATTTCAGGCTCGCCAAGACAACATCAGAGCTCGATAGAGTGAAGATTAGATTCATAATTCATTTTTTTTAACCGGACCTTTTATTGGAGAACCAAATAAGACTTACAAAGCACAGGAAATCTATACATTTTAATAAGGAACACCGGGACTACGACACTGAAGAAAGACACGGAGTTAGAGGGAATTGAAGTTAAAATTAACGATACCACGGACGCGTGGAAGAGGCCGATTCAAGTCTCTTTTATCATCTGAGCAAAAAAATCAGTGAGTCAGGATTGGTGTAAGTTGTGATTTACATTTCATATTTTATTACTAACATGTGAACTAACATATAAATGTATATATTACCATGTGAAGTTTAATGTGTGAAACTCGCTATTGGATGTCAAAGTCATTTGAGGCTGGCAACCTCAGCGTATAGAATGATAGTTCGTGAACCACCACTGCACGGGCTGGTAATTGCTTTATTGCTAGTTTCGTAAAGAGATCTAAAAGCATAAAGTAGTTCCAGGTTCCCTATGGAGCAGGAAGGGAAAGATGAAAGAAATGATGTACATTCTAAGTATAATACATACATTTTCAAAGCAGTGTAAATGTCCCTATAAACATAGTAACTTTATAATTAATGTAAGTTTTCAAGCTTAAACCAGTGTAAATGTCTATGTGAAAATATTCATTTTAAAGTAATGGAAGTTTCAAACTTTTCAATCAGTGTAAATATAAATGAAAACATATTAAATTTATATTCTGAGCACTTTTCAATCAGTGGAGATGTATATGTAAACAGACTCTATCTGTATTATTAAAATTTTCATTTAAATACAAAGTAACGACGAAAGCTATTCTATTTAAATGTAAAGAAAGTGTTATCCTGAGGGATTAAATGTAATTCTCATCGAGGGTAAATTCTGAGTAATTGGGATGTTGGTATGGGAAGATAATTACCCATAACTATGGGGTGGAAAACGCCATACTCAGAAGAGCGTTTCGTTCTATTCTTTTACCATAGTTATTGGTGGTACCAGCAGAAAGTACTATCCCTGGAACAAGAAGGGAACCGTAGTCTAAGCTTTAAGACGAAGGACCCACGTGGTAGACACTCCTTGATATTTCTGGGAAACGAGCTACCCCCGACAACCTTGATCAGAGATGAGCGCGAGCAGAGTAAAAAGAACAAACCCATAAGAAGGAGCAGAACCATCATTGGCAGCTAAGTTCAAATATATGCTGCCACTTGAACTTCTTGTAATATCTCACATTCCCTAAAGACTGTGATGATAAATTTTCTTGATCAAATTATTTTCCAACTGTTAAAACCTAAAATGATTATTAAATTTTGTTAATTGTAATGTTACAAATTTAACTTCGATTTAATCATTTTAAAGTTACTGCATGTTTGTCTCAGTCAAAGTACTATACACACTCTAAACAGAGCTATACTAAAATAATAGAATTCCACTGAGTAAATCAGGGGTGGGGGCTTAAACGAGCTGAAAGCAATAAGTGCTTAAATCCTTCACAAAAGCGTCGGCAGAATTACAGGGTTAACATACTCAGTAACACCTGATTTTAATAATGAAACATCCACAACCACTTTGCCAATAACTTGCGATGAATTCACGCTGGACGAGATCAAACAAGCCGTTAAAAGATTAAAAAATTTTAAAGCTGCTGGAGTTGACGAAATTTCAGGGGAAATGATTAAAGCAGTTAATGACAACAACCTCTTGAGAATTTTAGATATTATAAATGAAGTATGGAGAGAAGAACAACCACCACAACAATGGAAAGACAGTATTATTGTAAAGTTACCGAAGAAAGGTGATCTATCAGACTGTAATAACTGGCGTGGTATATCTCTATTATCAGTACCTGGAAAATTATTATGTTGCATGATATTAGAAAGACTTAAATTGCATGCTGACGAAAAGATCAGAGAAGAACAAGCGGGTTTCAGGCCGAAACGATCATGTATTGATCAAATATTCACACTAAGAACAATTATAGAAGAATCAGTGGAAAGGCAAACGCCACTTATTATCACCTTCGTCGATTTTCAAAAAGCCTTTGATAGTCTACACCGCCCATCATTGTGGAAGATACTTACAATCTATGGTTTTCCAACAAAATATGTGAATATAATCAAAGCGCTATATGACAATGCAAGATGTTGTGTTAGAACAAATAAAGGGAATACAGAATGGTTTACAGTAGAAACAGGGGTGAAACAAGGCTGTATTATGTCACCACTACTTTTTGGAATAGCTATTGATTGGGTTATGAGAAACTATACCCACAATGAACAATTGGGTATAAAATGGACAAATGGAAAATTCCTGGGGGACCTGGATTTCGCAGATGATGTAGCATTCTTAAGTTCAACACCAAGACAATCCCAAGAAGCAATAAATAATTTGTGTCATCTCTCGGTTAAAATTGGTCTCCAAATAAATGCCTCTAAAACTAAAGCTATGAACTTTTCTAACGAGACCTTTGATATCATCTTGAACGGGGAAAAACTACAGAAAGTTGAAAGTTTCAATTATTTAGGCAGTAAAAATGACTCAGGATGGTGACACAACAAGAGAAATCCATACTAGAATTGCTTTGGCAGCTAGCGCCTTCAATAGATTATCTAACATTTGGAAATTACGATCATTGAATATACATACCAAGCTTCGTCTGTTTAATTCAAATGTTATCTCAGTGTTAACATACGGCTGTGAGAGTTGGAAAATAACAAAATCATTGGAGAACAGGCTGAATACATTCGAGAACAAATGTCTTAGAAAACTCATGAACATCAGTTGGAAAGAATTCAAGACTAATCGACAAATAAGAGAAGACTCTAGGCAGAAATATGTCTCCGACTATATAAGGAAAAGACGATGGTCATATATCGGTCATGTCCTACGAATGCAAAAAACAACAGAATACCACTACAGGCGCTCACTTGGGTTCCTGAGGGTAAGCGGAAAAAAGGAAGACCAAAAGAAACACTCAGAAGAACAATAATAAGAGAAGGAAGAACGTTGGGCCTAAATAATGTGCAAGAGCTAAGAGGAGTGGCGTCACAATGAACAACCTGGAGAGCACTGGTTTCTGCCTTATGCGCCGTGTTTGGCGCTTAAAGAATTTATTATTATTATTATACTCAGCCAAAGCAGTATTGTTCTCGCTTATTTTTAATATCTTGTGAAGACTCCCTTTGTAATAGAAGTGTGTCATCACTCTTCTATCTACGAGGGGCGTTCAGAAAGTAATACACCACATCGTTTTTCTCAGGAGCTGTTTATTCAAAAAGCATGAAATTTATACACAATATACATGGATATGTCATGTGAACATCGGTTTTATTCAACATAATCCCCATCAATTTGTACGGCTTTGTGCCAGCGCGAAACAAGTGCATGTATTCCTAGCCCGTACCAGATTTTGTCTTGATTATGTAGCCATTTCTTCGCTGCATGAATCACTCCTTCATCATCTTCAAACCTTGTCCCATGGAGTGCATCTTTAAGTTATTCAAATAGATGAAAATCAGAGGGTGCCAAATCGGGACTATAGGGTGGATGGGGTAGTACAGTCCAACCCAATTTGGTGATTGCTTCCCGTGTTGCCAGACTTGTGTGAGATCGCGCATTGTCGTGAAGGAGAAGCAGGTCTGCTGGATTCTTGTGCGGCCGAACTCTGCGAAAACGTTGATTGGGTTTTTTAAATGTCTTAATGTAAGCTTGCGAATTGATTGTCTCTCCTCTTGGCATAACGTCCACAAGAATCACACCTTCAATGTCCCAAAAGACAGTGATCATGACCTTTCCAGCTGAAGGAATTGTCTTGAATTTCTTTCTTCGTGGTGATTGCGGATGATGCCACTCCATTGACTGTCTTTTTGTCTCAGGTTCAAAATTATGTGCCCAGGTTTCGTCACCTGTAATGATCTTAGCCAAAAAAGTTCTCTCCATCAGCATTAAAACGCTCCAAAAATTCAGAAGAATTGCTTTCCTTTGCAATCGGTGGTCATTTGTGAGACTTCGAGGAACCCATCTTGCGCAAACCTTAGAAAATCCGAGAGTTTTTATAACTGCATTTGCACTACCAATGCTGACTGACAGCTGTAAGGCCAATTGTTGAGCAGTGAATTGCCTATCAGTAAGAATAATGCCCTCAGCGCATTTCAACATGTCTGCGTTGGTGGCTGTGACAGGACGTCCACAGCGCGGCCGATCAAGCAGCTCCGTATCTCCACTTCCTGATTCTTTGATTCTCTGAACCCAGCGACTGACTGTACTCCTGTCGACTGCAAAACTTCCATACACATCACATAGACGCTTGTGATCGTTCACAACAGTTTCCTTCTCTGCAACGAGAAATTCTATCACATTTCGCTGCTTATAACGCAAGTTGCTAACACGTTCCATTTCAACGGTTTAGGGCAGCCGTATTATTTTGCCGGTTGCGGTGCAATTTGGTGCACACAATTGGCACATGCCATATTTGAAGTGTGCAAAATGTTATGCTTCTATCTTCATTATTACCTGAGAAAAATGATGTGGTGCATTACTTTCTGAACGCCCCTCGTACATCTCTGCCAAGAGTAATCTTGCGCGAAGGTAAATAGTCATATCAGATACTCTTGAGTTTTGCCACTGTTGGACCACTACTGCAAAGCAGGGGAGGCAATACCGTCACAATCATAAGTTATTCAATAAGATCAGATTGATACAAGCAAAGTTCTCATAAAACATCATCGTAAGTTATTCAATAAGATCAGACTGATACGAGCAAAGTTCTCATAAAACATCATCATAAGTTATTCAATAAGATCAGATTCATACGAGCAAAGCTCTCATAAAACATCATCATAAGTTATTCAATAAGATAAGATTGATACGAGCAAAGTTCTCATAAAACATCATCATAAGTTATTCAATAAGATAAGATTGATACGAGCAAAGTTTTCATAAAACATCATATGTTATTCAATAAGATAAGATTGATACGAGCAAAGTTCTCATAAAACATCATCATAAGTTATTCAGTAAGATAAGATTGATACGAGCAAAGTTCTCATAAAACATCATATGTTATTCAATAAGATAAGATTGATACGAGCAAAGTTCTCATAAAACATCATCATAAGTTATTCAATAAGATAAGATTGATACGAGCAAAGTTCTAATAAGATATCATCATAAGTTATTCAATAAGATTGATACGCGCAAAGTTCTAATAAGACATCATCATAAGTTATTCAATAAGATAAGATTGATACGAGCAAAGTTCTCATAAGATATCATCATAAGTTATTCAATACGATTGATACGATCAAAGTTCTAATAAGACATCATCATACGTTATTCAATAAGATAAGATTGATACCAGCAAAGTTCTAATAAGACATCATCATAATTATCATCTTCATTTTCCTATGCGCTCCTTACGGAGCATGGAGTCACAACGGCAGTTGGTTCAGGAGGAAGCATGCACCAAGCAGTAGCACGTTCTTACAGCGGTGGCTTCTGTACAGTAGCGGATCTACAATTTGAGGACACTGAAGGGGCACTTGGAGGGGCCCCTTTTGTTTAAAAAAAAAGTGTTGGGGATTGCAAAGAAACGTATTTTAGAGAAAACTAAACTTGAGGGCTGAAGCTCAAGCTTCATAGTAAATCCGCCTCTGCTTTTGTGATGATTTATTTGTCGTGAGGTTGCCAGCCCACGCATATTAATCATATTAGTCACCTGTAACGACATGCCTGAGGGAGCATTACCTCTATTCTTTCCTTGTCTCTTCATAAGCCCCCCCCCCCCCCCCCCCCCCCCCCCCCCCCCCCCCCCCCCCCCCCACCGGGAACTACACAGGAGTTGGAGGTGTCATGAAAAGAGTCATATTAAAGACACAGGCAACAACTGGCAAACGCAACTCAGTACGCAGAAGAGAAACACACACAGAGAGGTAGAGAGAAAGAAAGAAAGAGAGAGAAAATGAGAGACAGAAAAAAGAGAGAGAGAGAGAGAGAGAGAGAGAGAGAGAGAGAGAGAGAGAGAGAGAGAGAGAGAGAGAGAGAGAGAGAGAGAGAAGAGAGAAATACTTTGAAAAAGTATCACATGGAATGGAAAGATATGGACTATATTGATAACTGAAGACATTAGAGACCGTAGGAAATAGAAAGAGAGGGAGAGAGAGAGAGCGAGAGATAGAGAGAGAGAGAGGGGGGAGAGAGAGAAATGCATTGAAAATTGATCTCAATAAATGGAAAGATATGGACTTTAAAGATAATTGAAGACATTACAGACCGCAGGAAATAGAGAGAGAGAGAGAGAGAGAGAGAGAGAGAGAGAGAGAGAGAGAGAGAGAGAGAGAGAGAGAGAGAGAGAGAGAGAGAGAGAGAGAGAGAGAGAGAGAGAGAGAGAGAGAGAGAGAGAGAGAGCGAGAGAGCGAGAGATAGGTAGATAGAGAGAGAGCGAGAGATAGGTAGATAGATAGAGAGAGAGCGAGAGATAGGTAGAGAGAGAGAGAGAGAGAGAGAGAGAGAAATGCATTGAAAATTGATCTCAATAAATGGAAAGATATGGACTTTAAAGATAATTGAAGACATTACAGACCGCAGGAAATAGAGAGAGAGAGAGAGAGAGAGAGAGAGAGAGAGAGAGAGAGAGAGAGAAAGAGAGAGAGAGAGATAGGTAGATAGATAGATAGGTAGATAGATAGAGAGAGAGAGAGAGAGAGAGATAGAGAGCGAGAGATAGGTAGATAGATAGAGAGAGAGAGAGCGAGAGATAAGTAGATAGATAGATAGATAGATAGATAGAGAGAGAGAGAGAGAGAGAGAGAGAGAGAGAGAGAGAGAGAGAGAGAGAGAGAGAGAGAGAGAGAGAGAGAGAGAGAGAGAGAGAGAGAGAGAGAGAGAGAGAGAGAGAGAGAGAGAGAGAGAGAGAGAGAGAGGGGAGAGAGAGAGAGAGAGAGAGAGAGAGAGAGAGAGAGAGAGAGAGAGAGAGAGAAATGCATTGACAATTTATCACCTGAAATGGAAAGATGTAGCCTATATACAGTAGATAATTACAGACATTAGAGACCATTGGAAAGATATACCTTGTAAATATATATATACCAGCGCATTAGTATTATTATCCCCTCCCCCTTTTTCCCCAATCCTAAGAGATTGTTTGGTGTAATGAACGATGGCCTGCAAGAAAGTACCCGCTCTCTGTCAACGTTTCAAAAATAAAAATGTCATCACCAATTCTAAACAAACCATTACCTACTATACCCAATTAATTCAAAGATATTTTACACCAGGGTTCATCAACCGGTCGACCGCGAAATACTGGTAGCTATTAGGGGATGACTTAGTAGATCTCTAGGTGACGAGGTAGAGAAAAAGAAATAATGTTTAAAGCTATGGAAATTTCGGAACATCCCTTTCTACCCGGCATTTAAAAGTGCGCTGTTCCCAAGATTAAAGTTACTTCTTCCGTTTTCCCAGGAAAACCCCTCTAGCTAACTTTCTAGATTAAATGTCTTCTTCTTCTTCTTCTTCGATCCTTAACCACCGACCGTCAAAGCAGTCAGTGGCCATCACGCCTAGTGGCGTCTTGTAGGGCAACAACAAATTGATTCCACTTTGCACGGTCGGTGGCCATCCTTCGTACAGTGCCTCAACTCTGGTTCATTCTTTGCATCTCAGCCTCCACAGTCCTCCGCCAAGTTGTTTTTGGTCGAGGCCGACCATTCAGTCATATTTTATCATCATCAGGTGCCATCTCCACAACGAAGGTTGGCTGTAATGGATCTCCAACGTCTTCTGTCTCTTGTCTTGATGGTGCACTCTGATAGACTCTTTCCTGTCTATCTCTTGATGTTATCTTCTCACTTACGAGTATCGCGCTGTCTTCCTCTTGCACGCTTGACTTCAACTCTGCCTTCTATTGATGGTCTTTAGTAAATTGCTATGTCTTTTTACGTGGCCAAAATATTATAGCTGTATAATTTGTATCTCCTTCATTAATTCTCTTTTTCATTCCTAGGTTTTCTATGACCTCTGAATTTGTTTTCTTATTTGCTGCCCCAGCTTTGAAAGTCTTAGAGTATTTTCACGCTTTATTTCTTTCGCTTTCCTTCAGGGGTCCAAAACATAGCTGTTCTTGTGATGGCATCGGGGTCTCTTCTGAGGACATGACCAACCCAGCTCCAGCGTCTGCCAGCTATGATGGTGTGCATGTCCTCTTGCTTGCTACGAGTAAGCAGATCTTGGTTGGTGATGGTATTCGGCCAAAAGATGCGATGAATTTTTCTTAGGCATGTTGTGTGAAAAGAGGACAATTTTGACATTTCCTTCTCTGTGACTCTCCAGCATTCCGCACCATAGAGAAGCACAGAAAGCACGCAGCTCTGGTATAATCTTAATTTTGTGCTTGTGCTGTATTGGGAGGACTTCCAGATGTTATTTAGGCTAAAGAAGGCTGTTCTTGCCTTATTCATTCTGATGTTGATGTCTTTGCCTGCCCCACCGTCTGGTGTTACTATGCTTCCTAGGTATGTGAAGGTATCTGTCTGTACCAGTTGCTGATTCCTTACTGATATTTGTTTTCTATGACCTCTGAATTTGTTTTCTTATTTTTCCATGAGACGCGCCCCATTATTCTATATATTCACATCTCAAAAGCTTCAGTTCTTTCCTCTAATTGCTTGTTTATAGTCCATGTTTCTACGCCATACAATAGCGAAGAAGATGTATAGAACTAGATGATTCTTAGATTTAATTTGTGAGTTAGGTGTTTAGATGTTGGTATCTGTCTCATGTTGTTGAATGTAGCTTTGGCCATCCCTATTCTCTGCTTCATTTCTGTTTCGCCATCTTCTGCAATTACATAACCAAGGTATGAGAAACTCTTGACTTATTTGAACAGGACAAAGAAAATTGCGAGCATTACGACTACAAGTCCAACGTCATGGACAAATGAATGAATGCCGAAAAGACAGAAAGTGATAGCTAAGTGATAAAAAAAACATGCAAAAAGTACAATAAAGTAATATGACTCGTAAAAGTGGCTAGTGTCGCTCTCGTGAACTTCAGGTGACAAAATGGACAGCCAAATAGATCCGGGTAAACAAATGGAATGTTCTTGTACCCACACAATTAAAGGCGAGAGCGGTTCACAAGATACTCAGAGTGAAAACTTTCCGGCAGAAAAGGAGACCTCTAGACACTTATAATTACACCTATGCCCAATAACATATTGTTGCGTGATAAATTCTCGCAACATCGTTTTGTTTCAATGTCTGTTTTATAACGCAAGGGCAACAACTGCTTGGAATTTATAGTCACTTTTCTCGGTAAGCATTTGTCTTCTCGCGTTGGTATCGAATGCAGTTAAGTTTGAGCTGTGGTCATTTTTGCGCTGGACTGCGCATGACTTGTCTTGTTGTTTGGTCGATCGGTTTCCGCCCACGACTAGTGGAGTGAGCGATTTGGAATGGCGAAAGAGATGCCTCGTTGAAGAGGGGATCTCCGCTATTTTTTGTTCTGTCAGGGATGTGTAGTCCTCTTAATGGATATTTCGTTTATTCGAGATAATACCTCTAGTGTTTTCCCACATGTCGGGAGGCGTGATATTTCTGTGTATTTCATGAAAGCAAGGTAAATTGACTTTTTCATTAACTCTATCGATTGTGGGTCGTGAGCGATTTCGATTCATAGCCTGTCTCCGAAAGTCGTCGCCACGAGATGTTTTTTCCCAGCTCACATGTCGCTGCATTGTACTGCATCGATTGATGCATGTACCAAGGACCATTACTTGCTACTTTGTTAAATGAATTAGGTTTGGAAAACCTTTATTATCTAGAGGATATTTTTGTGGACATTATTTATACTTCGGCAGACGTGTCTGTCTTGCTGAAGTCAAACTAAGGAGAGTGAACTGATCTCATACATCTGGTTATCTCCTGGCTGTTATAGAAAAGGATGGAGTTTTCCACCTGACTACATTTACAGCACTATGAAATATAACATGCATCTGACTCATCATTGTAATGCTGTCTACCGTCTATTGCTGTATTGAATGTTGCTGTGATAATGACTGTTTGATGTGCCTACACATTTGCGTAACCATTTTGTCACTGTGGCGTCCACAATAAATAATGAAGAAAAAAACGTCAACGGCTGTTTCAAGAATCATTGACTTTATACGTCGTGAGTTTACTGACGTCCTATGTGGATTGCCCTGTTATTTTTGTATGAACATTGTTTTGACTGAACACATCTGCACACTACACAAAACCAGACATGCGGATACCATCCATCATCATATGGCATCACGCATCATTTGGTGGCCATAAGCTGGTTTGATTCTGGTACTAGCAAACACGGGGTCCCTTACCCACTTCATTTTCAACAAGAATTCATCAGCATCCTTCAAGAAATTAACATTCTTCAATACAGTCAACATCTTCAAAATTTTCAAAGTACTCGGCGTTGCCCGGTAAAAGTCAAAATTTCAATTTTTTGACGGAAACAAGAATTTGGCAGTACCCGGCGTTGTTACATGTTGCCGGATAACTCGGACTGCTGTTATCTTTTACGCAAGTCAAGCAAGTTGCTGCTGTCAAGGTTCCAGTGCTGTCGTTTTTTGAGAAGGTCAAGTGCCGGTTGAAACGGGTTGTTTTCTGAAGAAGGCCAAGTACCGATTTCCATCAACTTATTTTGGATTAGAAGGTCAAGTGCCGAAACAACTCAACACACAGTATTTCAGAAGCTCTTGTACCATCGTGTTAGCTGTGGAAGCAGTTCAGATGTGCCATCATCGTTGGAGCTTCGCTCTTTAGGACGTTGATTGACATCCGTTTTTCTGCTGTTCTACGATTGGAAGCCTATAAGTTAAGTGGCCTGTTTGTATGTAAACTGTGCCCTTATACTTCTGCTGAGTCTTCTGTGTATCATCTCATTCTATATGTTATATGTTTATATGTTATTTGTATATTTATATGTTTATATTTCAGCGGGTTCTCGGTTGGGTGGTGTCTCCGTTAGATTATGCCACGTCATAGAGGTCGTCTATTGTGAGCGTTTTCTGTAGGGTTTGCAAATTTCCGATACTGGAATTTGCTAAGCGACTTCTGTTGCTATTTATGTTAGCTGTGATGACATGTTTTAATATTGTTTTCGTTATTATTTCGCATTCTTTAGTTTTGTTTTGATTTGTTTGTATTTGTTAGCCTACTCTTGTCTATAATTTAGTTTCATACAACATTTTTGTTTATACACTGTGGTGTCATGTATTTTGTTTAATTCTATCGCAGATATCGTCACATTTTTTGTGATATTTCATTAATTTCTGCTTTATTTTTAGTTGATTTCTGCGAAAGTTTTTGTATTGTTGCTGATCTTTGTTATTGTTTACATTGTTATTGTTTACATTGTTTGTATTGTTTACATTTTCAATGTTTACATTCTGCATGTGTTTACATAGTCATTGTTTACAGTTATAGTAATTAGTTAATGGGCTATGCTAATGCACTGTTACTACTACACTGATGATAAATGAATGATGAATAGTGTCGTGCACTATTGAATGAGAAGTGCACTTATGATCAAGAATTGAGTGCTGATATTTCATATACAAGTTCTTTGATTGGAGACTTGTTTCCCACAGAGACTGGGATAATATAAGGTGATGTGAATATACAAGTGTTTAATTAAGACTTGTTACACTTAGGTTTGAAATAAATTAGTTAATTATTTCAGGTTTTGGACTCATATGTTAGACAACATGTCTACATTTGAGCACTTTATTGAGCAGGGTAAATTGCTTGGCAAGACTGGTGATAAGTTAGAAGAATTTGCAACTGCTCGATATGATAAAGCAATGGAAGCTGAACAAAAGAAACTGCATATGGAAGCTGAACAAAAGAAACTGCAGATGCAGGTGGATGAAAAAAGATTCCAAATGGAAATGGAAAAATAAAAAAGGGAATCAGAAGCTGAGGAAAGAAAACTCCAGCTACAGCTAGAAGCTGAGAATAAAAGACTTGAAAAAGAGGTTGAAAATAAAAGACTTGAAAAAGAAGCTGAAAATGAAAGACTTCAAAAAGAGGCTCAGGCTGAGGAAAGAAGATTACAGAGAGAGTCTGATGAGAGGAAAGAGAAAGCAAAAATGGAACATGAAGAAAAGGTCTTAGCTTTAGAGTTGGAAAAATTGAAATTGACGAGCATGAGTAATGGTAATGATTCAAACAAGGGTTCATCTTCTGGTAAGGCTAATAATGATACTTTTAAGATTAAGTTACCAACATTTAGTCCTTCCAGTGATGACATAATGTTCTATCTGGACAGATTTGAACAAGCATGTACAGCTCATAACATAGACAAAGCAAAATATGTTTATCAGTTATCAGGGATACTGACAGGTAAAGCTCTAAGTATATTAAATATGGTGGATGAACCTGACAAGAACAATTATGAGGTTGTCAGGGCCGCTTTGTTAAAGAAATATCAGCTTAATGAAGACGGCTATCGTCTACAATTTAAAAACATGTTACCTGAAAATGGAGTTGAATTCTCCGAGTTTATTGCAAGAATACGCATTACTTTCTCACGATGGGTTGAACTATCTAAGACGGAAAAAACTTATGAAGGACTTATGGACTTAATACTTAGAGACAAAGTCATGTCGTCTGTCAATGAGTCTTTCCTTGCTTTCCTTCATGAACGTAAACCTAAAACAATAAAAGAAATGGAAGATTTCTGTTGCCAATACGTAACTGCGCACCCACACATAACCATGGGTAACTCTAAGGTGAAAGAAGGTTTACCAGTTGCTTCGGCAGCTCCGTATGGCCAAAACTTTGCTCGTAGATTCCAACAAAATTTTGATAGAAAGAGTAGCGGTAATTTCTGTCAAAATCATGGAAATCAATTTCATGGTGATTCTTCTTCGAAGAATTGGAGACAACCTGATAGTACTCGTGACTATCACCCTAATAATTATAGGCATTTCAAAAGAGGATATGGTAATAGAGGTTATTCCTGCCGAAGACCTCAAAACCAAACAAATAGATGTTCGCATCAATGTGAACATGATAGTAATCGTGGAAACTGGAATTCGAACCAGGATAACAATTACAATAGAGACAATAATAACTGCAGAGATAATAATAACTTTGATAACTTCAGAGGTAATAATAGTCGGGGTAGATCTCAACACAAAAAAAAGAGATATCAGCAGGCTAATGCTGTACAACAGGAAACTGAGGGAGCCTGTAATCATGTTGTTGATAGTAAAAACTTTGACGCTGTCACTAGTTCTGCTTTTGACTTTGAGAGAGCAAACAAATGCCCCCAATGCAGTACTTTATTCGAACCGGGTACCATAACTACTTTGAGTTGTGGTCACCCACTTCCCGCTCTTCCTGCTGCTGTTGCGCATGACGGGAGGGGTTCTTTAATCCTACATAAGGGTCTTGTTAATGATACTCCGGTCTCACTACTTTTCGATTCCGGATGCACCACTATTGGTGTTAGACAATCGCTTGTAGATCCATCTTGTGCTACAGGAAGGGTTATTAAATGTGTCACATTTGGCGGCACTCTAGAAAAATATCCTACTGCTGTAATTCGCATTGCCACTCCTTTCTTTACTGGAGATGTGCATGCTTGTCTCTTACCTAATCCTATTGCGGACCTTATTATTGGTCGTATTCACGGAGTTAGGGAGTGTACCCCACAGCAGATTGCTGCTTGGGAAGATAATAACATGCAAGCTACAAATGCAGTAGTTACAAGAGCACAAGCTCTACAAACACCCGAAACTTCACTGAATAGTGATAATGAAGTTGATAGCCAAGATAGTCACTTAGTGATTACTCGTGACTCTTTCATAAAATTGCAAGAAGAAGATCCTTCTTTAAAAAAATTCTTCGTTCTTGCGAAGAAAGGTGATCCGAATCAGGATACAAATAGAAAATCTTGGATTGCAATGAGAAACGGCGTACTTGTACGTATGGTACAAGATTCGACTACGTCGGCACATTCGCAAATTCTTGTTCCCAAGAGCATGAGAGTCCAAATATTACAACATGCTCATGACTCGCAATGTGCTGGACATATGGGTTTTGCCCGTACGAAGTCGAGAGTCCTTGCGGCTTTCTTTTGGCCTTTTGTCAATAAGGACATTCGTATTTACTGCCGATCATGCAAGGTATGTCAGGAGGTCAAATCTAGAGGACCACGACATGCTGCGCCTATCCAGGCTGCTGACATTCCTATTCGGCCGTTTCAGAAAATGGCCATAGATATTATTGGCCCATTTAAGGTCAGGTCGGCCAGAGGACATCAGTTTATCCTTACATGTGTCGATATGTGCACACGTTGGCCAGAGGCTATTCCTCTTAAGAGCATATCTACTACAGATATCGCAGATGCTCTTTGGTTGATATTTTCTCGCTTGGGGTTCCCCAGAGAAATATTGTCAGACCATGGCACTCAACTCATATCTGACACTATGTCACAGGTAATGTCTACCTTACATATTGAACGATCTCTCAGTAGTATCTACCATCCTATGTCTAATGGGTTAGTTGAGCGTCTGAATAGAACGCTCAAGACTTTGCTTGGTAAGATAACTGAAGATCATCCTCAAGATTGGGACAGGGTTTTACCCGCGGCTCTCTTTGCCTATAGAGAAGTCCCTAATGAACACACAGGATTTTCTCCCTTCGAACTTGTCTTTGGCGCGCGTCCACGCGGCCCTATGTCTTTATTACACGATCTCATCACTGCCGATGATATTAGCGATGAAACTCAATCCTCATATGAGTATGTCATTGCTCTTAGACAAAAGATCATTGAGGCATGTAAGCTAGCAACTGCTTCATCAGAAATTGCTAAAGAGAAGGCAAGACAGTTTGCTAACAAGAATAGATGTCTACGACAACTTTGTCCAGGTGACAAAGCATTCGTCCTACTCCCCAGTAGGGAAAATAGACTTCTTATTGCATGGAAAGGTCCGTATGCAATAGTCTCTCGGATTTCCGATGTTGACTATGTGGTCGATATTGATGGAAAGCATAAAACTTTCCACATAAACATGCTTTCGGAATTTCACGAACGTCCGGACTATTTGCTGCCTATTTTCCAGGCAACGGATGATGCTCCTGCACCTCACGGTCATTATTCATCCCTGTCTGTCATTCAGGATGAGGAAGCTACCTTCTCTGATGTCAACCTTCCCCTTCCAGTGGTTCCATTACATTCCACGGAATCTTGGAAAAACGTTTCTGTTTCTCCTAATCTTTCTGGTGACGAACATCGACAAGTCTCGTCGATGTTACAAACATTTCAGATGATGTTCTTCACACTGACATTCCTGGACACACAGATGTCATAGAACATGACATAATTCTTACCGACAATAATCCANTGAGGGTTAGGCCGTATCCTATTCCTATACACTTTCAGTCGCAAGTGGAAAAGGAATTGGATGAAATGATTCAATTAAATATAATTGAACCATCGACTTCACCATATTCTTCTTCCATGATTATTGTCCGGAAGAAGGATAAGAACATACGAATTTGCGTTGATTATCGCAAATTGAATCAGGTCACAAAGTTCGACGCTGAACCGATGCCTTTGTTAGAAGATCTACTGATTAGACTTTCTAATTCTAGATTCTTCACTAAACTTGATTTGTCTAAAGGTTATTGGCAAGTGCCTTTAGCAGAGCATGCCAAACCTCTTACTGCTTTTTCTACACCTAGGGGTCTATTTCAATGGAATGTTATGCCTTTTGGTCTCATGAACGCCCCTGCCACTTTCGTTCGCATGATGCGTCGAATTCTGTCACATCGTTCAGATGTCATCGCATACTTAGATGACATCTGTCTCTTCAGTGATACCTGGGAAGATCACTATTTAGGGTTATATGACTTACTGTCCACTCTACGTGAGAATAATTTGACAGCAAAACCTTCTAAAGCTTTTGTTGGTTTTGGTGAAATCTCTTTCCTGGGTCATCGTGTTGGTCATGGTCTCTTGAAGACAGAAGACCACAATACTTCCAAAATACTGAACATCTCTGTTCCTAAAACGAAGAAACAAGTTAGGAGTCTCTTAGGTTTAATTCAATTTTATGGGAGATTTATTCCAAAGTTATCTTCGATCATGGCACCTCTCTCAACATTGTTGAAGAAAGGTTCGCCTAATCTGGTCCGTTGGTCTGAAGAATGCCAATCTTCACTAGACCAAATCAAGAATATATTTTCTTCTCCTCCCATCTTAAGATTACCTACTCTTGATAGGACTTTTGTTCTTCGGAGTGATGCTTCATCCACTGGGATTGGAGCAGCACTGATGCAAGAATATGCAAATACTCTGCATCCTGTTATGTACATTTCTAGAAAACTAAATGCGGCAGAGAGGAACTACTCGGTTTTAGACCGTGAGTTGTTAGCGATGGTTTGGTCAATTCTAAAGCTACAAAGATTCCTCCTGGGCGCACATTTCATTCTAGAGACTGATCAGAAAGCTCTTACAGCTATTCAGACTAAGAATTTGAAGAGTTCGAGATCCACTCGATATGCTATAGCTCTTCAACCTTTTCACTTCACGGTACGAGCTATCCGTGGTGCGGATAATGTGATGGCTGACATTTTGTCTAGATGCCCACATGACTCCAACTAATACTTCTGTCCTATATTTCTATATATTACAGAGTCATAACACACCTATATTTCTACAATAGATTAGCACATCTGTACTTACTTTATATGTACACACTATCGTGCTTTGTTGTCATCTTCTTCTGTTCGTTTTTTAAGATGATAGAGGAGGACTGAGTAGTTAATATAAGGGCCGTTAGTTTACTAAACAGCCACAATTATTAATAATGTATTGTACCTTATGAAGCATATTAGTTATTAATTAGCATTATATTGCTTGTACTTTCTCAGAATGTCATTGTTGAGCTGAGGACTTACCTTACGAGTTCTAGATTGTGTACTTACCCTCGGAATACCAGAGCATATATCCTGGATCGTCATGTAGTTTAACTTTACTATGTACTTATTTCATTACATGTCAAAGAATGTACTATTTAAATTTTCCTATCAGATTTGTACATCCATTTTTAAAGACAATATTAGAGTATGCTGTTTAATGATGATTATAGTAACTTGCATACGTATATTGTGTTTACATGCTAACGTGATTTTTTTTTTTCCCCGATGTGAATATTTTTTGAGACATATTTATTTTTCTGTTGAGGTATATCCTCACCAGACACTCTATAATTAGCCTATTGTTTGGCAATTTAATTAATTATCAGCGCATAATTCGTGCGTTTTGAGCCGCTTATCGCTTGCTCTTTGATATTGAAAAAAAAATATGTTCCACATTTTTTTTTTTTATCGGGAGGAGGTGGTGATATGTTGCGTGATAAATTCTCGCAACATCGTTTTGTTTCAATGTCTGTTTTATAACGCAAGGGCAACAACTGCTTGGAATTTATAGTCACTTTTCTCGGTAAGCATTTGTCTTCTCGCGTTGGTATCGAATGCAGTTAAGTTTGAGCTGTGGTCATTTTTGCGCTGGACTGCGCATGACTTGTCTTGTTGTTTGGTCGATCGGTTTCCGCCCACGACTAGTGGAGTGAGCGATTTGGAATGGCGAAAGAGATGCCTCGTTGAAGAGGGGATCTCCGCTATTTTTTGTTCTGTCAGGGATGTGTAGTCCTCTTAATGGATATTTCGTTTATTCGAGATAATACCTCTAGTGTTTTCCCACATGTCGGGAGGCGTGATATTTCTGTGTATTTCATGAAAGCAAGGTAAATTGACTTTTTCATTAACTCTATCGATTGTGGGTCGTGAGCGATTTCGATTCATAGCCTGTCTCCGAAAGTCGTCGCCACGAGATGTTTTTTCCCAGCTCACATGTCGCTGCATTGTACTGCATCGGTTGATGCATGTACCAAGGACCATTACTTGCTACTTTGTTAAATGAATTAGGTTTGGAAAACCTTTATTATCTAGAGGATATTTTTGTGGACATTATTTATACTTCGGCAGACGTGTCTGTCTTGCTGAAGTCAAACTAAGGAGAGTGAACTGATCTCATACATCTGGTTATCTCCTGGCTGTTATAGAAAAGGATGGAGTTTTCCACCTGACTACATTTACAGCACTATGAAATATAACATGCATCTGACTCATCATTGTAATGCTGTCTACCGTCTATTGCTGTATTGAATGTTGCTGTGATAATGACTGTTTGATGTGCCTACACATTTGCGTAACCATTTTGTCACTGTGGCGTCCACAATAAATAATGAAGAAAAACGTCAACGGCTGTTTCAAGAATCATTGACTTTATACGTCGTGAGTTTACTGACGTCCTATGTGGATTGCCCTGTTATTTTTGTATGAACATTGTTTTGACTGAACACATCTGCACACTACACAAAACCAGACATGCGGATACCATCCATCATCATATGGCATCACGCATCACATATAAATCTTCTTTTTTTTTTTCCTGAAGCCTAACATCTTAGCTGCTTTACATTTTTCTTTATTCTGTCCAAAAATCTGCTTTAAAGGTTGCAAACTTCGCTATTTGTTTTCTTGCTTTCAGATTTAAACAATCTTTTTTATTTTCCACTTATGTTCGAATTTATACACTGCTTTATTTAGCCACGCCGACTATTTTAGGAAACAACTCTGAATTATTCCCGGCGTCAAGAGAATTGCTTCTGTTTAAGGTGGAATGTTGCATCAAGATCCATTTATACTGTTTGTCAAGGTTTAATCTAGAGAGAAAGAGCGCAAGATAGGGGGGAAGGGGATGAGACGGAGAGTCAAATTATTTTCGTTCCTGCCTGTGGCGTGACGTCAAAGATGCTCTCACCCTTCAGCAATCGATCTTAGAACTCCTACTCTCGTTTATTCTCGTGATGTCTCGGTTTCCCCTTCACTCTGGTATCGTTTTCTCTTCCTAGTCATATTTCACAGAGTGACACTAGCGTGCAAAAAATGATGATATACAAAGGTGGCTGCAACATAAAAATAGAAAATTGCTTCTAAGATGGAAAAAATAATGTGACATTCAAAAACTGATTTAAGAATAAACGAAACCGATTGGAGAGCTTGTGGTTATAACTCATTTGATTGACAAGTTCAATGGCCTGGAATTTCTAAATTTTTTGTTTCTGGAAATCACATCTGCATTGATTCTGGGTAATGAAAACGTTTGCAGGCTAAAAATAGTTGTGGGCTCCAATATCTATCTATCTATCTATCTATCTATCTATCTATCTATCTATCTATCTATCTATCTATCTATCTATCTATCTATCTATCTATCTATCTATCTATCTATCTATCTATCTATCTATCTGTCTGTCTGTCTGTCTGTCTGTCTGTCTGTCTGTCTGTCTGTCTATTTAATCTATTCTAATCTAATCTACCTACCTACCTTACTCACCCACCCACCCACCCACCCACCCACCTATCTATCTATCTATCTATCTATCTATCTATCTATCTATCTATCTATCTATCTATCTATCTATCTATCTATCTATCTATCTATCTATCTATCTATCTATCTATCTATCTATCTATCTATCTATGGCACAGGTTGCCTCCCCTTTGCTCTGCGGTAGTGGTCCAGCAGGGACAAAAACTTAGAGTATCTGATGTGGGTCTTCAAAGGTGTCTACCTTCGCACAAGATTACTCTTGGCAGAGTTGTAAGTAGAAGGATAATGATGCTTCTACCTCAAGGTACTATTCACTATTTTAGATGCCAAGAACAATGCTGCATGAGGCGGAGTGATGTTAACTTTAGTAGCTGACCCGCCGTCTTTCATGAAGATGGGTTATGCAACAATTAGCTCATTCAAGCCCCCAGCTGAATTAATTCATCAAAACCCTTATTATTATTTATTGGCTCTACAGATGTAAATATATATGAACGAGTTTGATATATACTTACGCTCTCATAATTATACTATTTGAATCAAATATGAATTTGTAAAATAACACGTAACAAATGTAATGATCAGTTATTCTTTAACAGTTTAAAATAAATATTAATGATCTGTGAAATTTAAATGAAAAGTGACTTCATAGAGACCTGATAGGGGAATTATAAAAGTCCGTTGCGTTCGCCTTTTAATAAGCACTTAGCTCATCAAATGACTGAGTACTGCCACAGGTGTTTCGACAAGTATTTTGTGATGAGCGCACTTCTCTACATAACTCGTCCAAAGTAGGTGGTGAGTGTCGAGTCTCAGCTCTTGAATTAAAAACTAGTGGCGTAGAAACTCTTACTACCAACTGGCCTCCTACCACGAACTTTAGAGCAAATAAAAGAACAAATGCCTTTGCTAAGTACATTGTGGTCAGAAGATTAAACAGGCACCTTTTCACGCTGTCCGCCCACCAGTTTTGCCCCTGAGATTTTATTCTCCCTGAGCATATACAGCATAACACAGGGAATATGATTATAAATCATCGTTATTTTTCTAGTTAATTTAATGGGAAAAATGTGTCTGACAGCGGGAGTTGCTTGTGCCTGAGGTTTACATATAACTCAAAAATGAAAATATAAACCCTATGCACATGTGATGTAATCATCACTCCTCACTGCTCCATTCTGAGTCCGGGGTTACTTCTGCTTTCGGTTTTCTGTACGACCTAGCATGAATCAACACCAGCGTTTGCTGTGGTGGTTTATGAATATACTATTTTTATATGTTGAGGTTGCCAGCATAGTATGACTTGTATAACCACTTAGCAAGAAAAACATGTCAAATTCACATTGTAAAAAAAAATATGTAAAACTCACCCTAACGTGGGATCTACAGTCTCCTGGTTCAGATGAATGGACACAGCAACTTATATTAGATGCTTCGAACACATGGTATGGGGTAAATTTAGAATCCCTCTTATGACGAGTGCTTTGATTCCTAAGTATACAGTATTGGTATTTAAAAATGCAGGTTCTATTTTAAGTTTCAAAGATGCTCAAATACTTCGGTCCTGTCCTATTTAATTTGGAATTTTGTCCGATTCTTTTCTGGCTCATGGAGTTGCTCTTTTGACGTTGTGATGCAGTCTGTCTTAGACTCAAATTGCTAGGTTATATTCTCATTTCTTCCTCCAAGCTTCCCACATTGTGTTTCCGACAAACTTGCCAATCAGAGCTATTGTTTATTTCCTGCTCTCGATTTAACCAATCCTGCTCTTAGAACTAGGGGGTCGGGGTGTTAATTTTAACTCCTCCCCGCGTGTTTAAAATTATCACGTTAAAATTTCAACCCATGGCCTATCTTTCAAATATGGCATCATTACGTCCGTTGCTATTACACAGACTTGCCAACACATCTGTGATCTCATCCCTAATGATTACCTTGCTCATAATGTCTCTTCAGACATGTTTTATCGGTAATAAAGACGCCGATAAAGTCTGGACAAAATGATAAAGTGAATATCACACGTACTCAAATCTTCCGCCAGACAGATAATCCCTGACGTACGAGGACCACAGCCGGCTCCCTCAGACAGACAATATGGCTTCCTTTGTCCCCTCCCACCAAGGTGTCGGGAGGCGCAGTGACCAACAGCGAGGCACAGGTGGTCATTCGCCTGCTCTGTCTGGGTCGGAAATGAGTTACGTCAAAGTCAACCATTACTTTCACATTTACCGTCCGTATTCAAGCTGGCGCGACTACTTAAGTGATTACAATTAATCATCAAGATAGTCACTTACCCGTAAAATAACACTATTACAGTGTGAGAAAGTGTATAGAAATTAAAGGAGTGATAATTGCACAAATTTGTGTGCGTAAAATAAGAAATACTTGTATTTGGATCATGTAGGAGAGAAAGAAAAAAATGTAAAAAGGACACCCACTATTGACACAATCTATCTATCTATCTATCTATCTATCTATCTATCTATCTATCTATCTATCTATCTATCTATCTATCTATCTATCTATCTATCTATCTATCTATCTATCTATCTGTCTGTCTGTCTGTCTGTCTGTCTGTCTGTCTGTCTGTCTGTCGGTCGGTCGGTCTGTTTATATATCTATCTATCTATCTATCTATCTATCTATCTATCTATCTATCTATCTATCTATCTATCTATCTATCTATCTATCTATCTGTCTGTCTGTCTGTCTGTCTGTCTGTCTGTCTGTCTGTCTGTCTGTCTGTCTGTCTGTCTGTCTGTCTGTCTGTCTGTCTGTCTGTCTGTCTGTCTATATTGTCGTATCTTATCTTACCGTATCATACGTTATCGTATCTATCTTATTGGTTTTATCTTTTATCTATTATCTTATGTTATTTTACTTCATCTCATCTTATCTAGAGGTTTATCACAGATGTCTGCTTTCACCAACGATCTTCTTGATTGGTCATAGACTTTATGATGACCACAAGCAGCAATTTTGAAGGAACACAGAAGTACAATTGACGTTAGATAAAAACTAGAATGTTCAGATTATCTCTATCTTCTATTACATAAACAACATGATATCATCATCATCATCATCACAATTTATCTCCCTAAGGGGCTATGACTTTTCAACCCAACTTATGCCAAAACTGACCATCCTGTCCCGTGCCATCAGCTCAAGGCCTCGCCATGTCTTCCTTTCATGTCTGTCTCCAGTACTTTTCACCATGTTCTCTTCGGTCTCCTATTATCTTTATTACCCAGGGGATTCCAGAATAAGGAATGCCTTGTGATGCCATGATATGCAACAAATCAAATAGACTACCCGAAGATGGCTAATATTGCTGACATAGAGGAGTGATATACAGACTCACACACGTATATAAAGGTGGAGGGAGGCATGCAGGCAGACAGACAGGCAGGCAGGCAGGCAGGCAGGCAGACAGACAGACAGACAGACAGACAGACAGACTGACTGACTGACTGACTGCTTGATTGATTGATTGATAGATAGATAGATAGATAGATAGATAGATAGATAGATAGATAGATAGATAGATAGATAGATAGATAGATAGATAGATAGATAGATAGATAGATAGATAGATAGATAGATAGATAGATAGATAGATAGATAGATAGATAGATAGATAGATAAACAAAAACAGAAAGAGAGAGATGTGAAGATGGGGAAGAAATTAATAATGTACTGTGGAAGCAGAATGATACAAAAACTTGTACGGTAGAATAAAACTCGTGATACGGGAAAAAATAGGTCATTGATACGGTGTTGAAGATTATTGTGTTTCAGGAATTCGTCAAGCTCGAGTTTTAATCAATTAATCCGAACGTTTATTTGTGTAATCCTGACAATTATACTGAGCTGGAGTTCAAGGTTGGTAAATAAAAATTGATATCACGTTTTCATTACTTCGGTTGAGTTATAAATCAACAGGTTGCGTGATAAGTACATAGGAATGTAAACAAAACAGCGTAAATGCGAATTAGGAAAAGAAAAAAAAAAAAATTCATGCGATAACGCTCAATAGCCTGACAATTGAAAACGTGCACAATTTTGTCTGTTTAGGAATGGCAAAGAAGGATGAACTACTTTTGTGAGAATTACTGTCGCCAACAAGGTGCTATTTTGTGGGGTGCTGACTTGGCAGTGTGCCCTTTCACGATTCCCCCCCCCCCCCCCCCGCCTCCCCATCACAGAAGCGATGACACATAAGTCAGCGACTCATAGCTTGACTGCTTGCGTCAGGGTCAGCGAACCAGAGCTGACCAAGACCCTACTCCATCTCCAAGTGATGGTCCTGGAAACAGGCTGCAGTCTGGCCGAGAGAGTAGGGATCGAAGAGGGAAGGCAAACCCGGTCCCAAAAAATGCCGTGCGGAAGTCGGATGTGTCGGGCCGAAAGGCGCAAATATCGCCACTTTGTTGTAAACGGCGACACAACGCAACCAACATCCATTTCAGGGCGAACGAGGAAGAAGGAAGAAGAAGAATACGGTCACTGGATCGATTCCCCTGTGTAAATGTCACTTCTGCACAGTTATCGGGTTCAATGATCCAAATGTGGTAGCGCGATGCTCCATCTACCAAGCTGTAAATGGATACTTGGCTCTGCTCTCGAGTTAGGAAAGGCAAAGGCAGCGAGGAAGGGAAATGGTCACCTCATTCAGAAAAGCTGAATCTAGTATAGTGAAGTCTGTAACACTTTACCTCCCTACGTTAGAATGAAAAAACAAAAAACAAAAACAAATTGTAATACGTCGTACTAGGAGAAAGGACAATAAAAAAAACCTACGTTGCGGCTACAAGGCCTTCGTCAATGACAGATAAATAAAAAACAGAAGGGAAAGAAAGTAAGAATTAAGTGGCAAACATTAAACTTAAAAAAATAAGAGAACACACTCCCTTATGTGTCTCATATGTTGGAAATAAAATGTCTGCCACTGAACCGGAAACCGGAAGTGGATAGTAAATGTAACGAGAGGAAAGATATAATGATGATGATAACATCCTGGACAAATAGATATATCAGATGATACCAGAATAGTGCCAGATAAGAGACTGGTCTTAAAAGAAATACCCCATTCTCAGAAAAGAGTAATGGTGTATCGACATCAAAGGTATAGTCAAGCTGTATAGTTTCCTAGATGAGATGGTAATGAACTATCTTATGTTCCTATGATGCCCCTCTCCAGACTAACCTTAGATTATGACTCTGCTAGGGGTAATTAACTAACTGTTGAAGGCGGAGACGCCGGGGATGATGAAGGCGCAGAAGTATGGTGTCTTTGGTCTGGTTGGTGTATATGATGTATATGTGGAGTCAAACAGGTAGCAGTAAAGTAGAGTCCACACAGGACGTCACATAAACTCACGACGTAGAAAGTCAATGAATGTTGTAACTGCTAGTGACGTTTCCATCATTTATTGGGACGCCACAATGACAAGATGTGTAGACATTAACATGTAGAACAGTCTTCATTATATCGACATAGTCAGCACAACATTTGACAGCAGACAGCATAATAATGGTGAATCAAATCATGGGCTTCAATGCATCATAAACGACTGTAAATATATTCTGGTGTGGAAACCATCATCCTTTTCTATAACAGTCGATATCTTTATAAATGTATAAATGCAGGAGATTAAATTCATCCTCCTTCTCTGACCTCCAGCAAGACAGGCATGACTTCTGGAGTATCAAGTAATGTCCTCTGATTTCCTTTAATAACAACGGTATCAAACCTAGACTGACGTGGAACCGCCAGAGCAGCAAAGTTCAACAAGCAGATAGCCTTTAGGACATGCATCAACCCGATGCATAACAACATGGTGATTCGTGAGTTGAAAACTTCTCATAACGTCGACTCTTTCCCGCCCAGGGAAAGTTGACAACTAGGCACAAAATGTCAATCATAAAAGTTAGTGACAATGATAATCAAATATAGAGCAATTACCTTCTCTTCAAGAATAAATACACAACTCACTCGCCTCCAGGCGCTTTGAATCACAAAGGGAAATATCATCTGAGATGAACACTATAGAGGACTTCCATTTCCCGAACAATATAATCATGACAGACGCTGAAAACGCGTCTGTCTCACTCGACAAAATCTGTGACACTCCCGGGCAGAAGCTGGTACAAAACCCACAACCAAACAACAGACATGCGCAGAACCGTTCGATTTGAATACAATTCACACAACGTCGAAGCTATGGGCACATTCTAAGAACTACACTTAAAATCGAGCCTTATAAGGATAGGACATAACTATCGACGCAGGTTGACAAACGTTTACAAGAAAAGTGGGCCTGAGCGCTCCATAAATGGACATGACACAACATCGGTCAACCCACAACAATACCGGCAACCGAAGGGCATAAGAACAGGTTACCACCTAAAGTAAAAAGTAACTCCAATTCCAAGAGTTATATACCTTGCATTAGAAAAAATTGAGTACACAGATAACATAGCAAAATTCTTATGTGTAACATACTACCGCAACCTCCCGATAAAAAAAATGAAACATTTTTTTTTTTTTAAATCCACGAGCAAGCTAAAAGCGGCTCAAACGCACGAATTATGCGCGGATAAATAGACAGACTGCCTAACATGAGGCTAAATCGACACATAGAGTGACCGGTGAGAATATATCTCCGCAGAGAAAATCTGTCTCAAAATATATACATATATCGGGGAGGTGCCACCAACCACACATCACATTGCTGGTCATGTTAGCATGTAAACATAATATACATATCTTGTATGCAAGTGTAATAATAATCATTATCAAAATAGCGGTGTCATTATCCTAGCACCGCTTCAAAAGGATGTACACATGTGATAGTAAATATTACATTACCTAAACAGGAATAATATTATAATGTAATACATAATGAAATACGTTGACGATACATGAAGATCCAGGTCAATGACAAAAGGAGACATCTTCTGTCGTTCCAACGGTAAGTATAGACTTCACAACTCTTCATGCTTGACAACAGTAAGGTAACTTCTCAGATCATCAATGACATGCTGAGAAAATACAATCAATATAATCCTATTTAACAACCATTAAGTTTCATAATATACAATACATTTTTTATTAATAATTGTGGCCGAGTGAACTTTCGGCCCTTATATTGCCTACTCAGCCTTCTTCTGTTATATTAAAGATGGTAACAGAAGAAGATGATAACAAAGCACATTAATATGAGTTCACATAAAGTGATAGCAGATGTGCTAATGTATGATTATAATGTAGCTGTGTTATGGATCTGTAATATATCTGGAAATATAGGACAGAAGTATTAGTTGGAATCATGTGGGCATCTAGACGGAATGTCAGCCATCACATTATCCGAACCACGGATAGCTCGTACCGTGAAGTGAAAAGGTTGAAGAGCAATTGCATATCGAGTAGACCTCGAGCTCTTCAAATTCTTACTCTGTATAGCCGTAAGAGCTTTCTGGTCGGTTTCTACTATGAAATGTGCGCATAGAAGGAATCTTTGTAGTTTGAGAATTGACCAGACAAGAGCCAACAGTTCACGGTCTAAAACCGAGTAATTCCTTTCTGCAGCATTAAGTTTTCTGGAGATATACATTACAGGATGCAGAGTTCCAGAGTACTCTTCCATTAGTGCCGCTCCAATCCCAGTGGATGAAGCGTCACTACGAAGAACAAATGTCTTATCTTTAGTAGGTAACACTAGAATAGGTGGTGTTGAAAACATAGTTTTGATCTTATCCAGCGAGGATTGGCATTCCTGAGACCAGTGAACTATATTAGGAGACCCTTTCTTTAGTAGTGTAGAAAGAGGTGCCATGATAGAGGATAGATTCGGAGTGAATCGTCCATAAAATTGTATAAGACCTAAGAGACTTCGCACTTGCTTTTTAGTCTTAGGAATAGAGATGTTAAGTATCTTAGTGATATTATGGTCCTCTGTCTTTAGGAAACCATGACCAACTCGATAGCATAGGAAAGAGATTTCGCTAAAACCAATGCAGGCGTTAGAGGGTTTCGCTGTCAGGTTATGCTCGCGTAAAGTAGACAGTAATTCATTTAACCCCGAATAATGATCTTCCCAAGTATTGCTGAAAAGACAGATGTCGTCTAGGTATGCAATGACATCTGACCGATACGATAGGATTTGACGCATCATGCGTACGAATGTAGCTGGTGCGTTCATAAGGCCGAAAGGCATGAAATTCCATTGAAACGGGCCTCTAGGTGTAGAAAAAGCAGTAAAAGGTTTGGCGCGTTCAGATAAAGGAACTTGCCAATATCCTTTAGACAAATCAAGTTTAGTGAAAAAATGAGATTTAGAAAGCCTAGTAAGTAGCTCTTCTAGTAAAGGCATAGGTTCAGCATCGAACTTCGTAACTTGATTCAATTTGCGATAGTCAACGCAAAGACGTATGTTATTGTCTTTTTTCCGAACAATAACCATCGGCGAAGAATATGCAGAAGTGGATGGTTAAATTATTTTTAAATCTATCATCTCATCCAACTCCTTCTCAACTTGTGCTTGAAAATGTATAGGAATAGGATAAGGTCTGACTCTAATAGGAGTATGGTCAGTTAGAACAATGTCATGTTCAATGACATGAGTTTGTCCAGGGATGTCAGTGAGGACACCCTGAAATGTTTGTAACATAACCGACACTTTTCGCTGTTCTCCTAGAGATAAATCAGGAGAAACAGTAACATTTTTCCATGATTCACTAGAATGAAGTGGAATCATTAGAAGCGGAAGATTTACATCCGAAAAACTTGTTTCCTCATCCTGTATTACGGACAGTGATGAGTAATGACCATGTTGGACTGGAGAATCGTCCGTTGCCTGGAAAATAGGCTGTAAATAATCAGGACGTTCTTGGAATTCTGTAAGCATGTTGATGTGGAAGGTTTTATGGTTCCCGTCAATATCGACAATATAGTTAACATCTGAAATTTTCGATATTATATCGTACGGACCTTTCCAAGAAATAAGAAGTCTGTTTTCCCTACAAGGTAGCAAAACAAATGCTTTGTCACCAGGACAAAGTTGTCGTAAGGTTCTTTTCTTATTGGCAAATTGCCTTGCCTTCTGTTTAGCAAATTCAGAAGAAGAAGTTGCCAATTTGCATGCTTCGATAATCTTTTGTCTCAGCGCGATGACATATTCGTAAGAGGATTTTGTGTCATCGGTAATATTATCAGCGGTTATGAGATCATGAAGCAAAGACATAGGGCCGCGCGGTCGCGCGCCAAAGACAAGTTCAAAGGGAGAAAATCCTGTATGTTCATTGGGGACCTCTCTGTAAGCGAAGAGGGCTGCAGGTAAAACCCTGTCCCAATCTTGAGGATGATCCTCAGTTATTTTCCCTAATAAATTTTTGAGTGTTCTATTTAGGCGTTCGACCATCCCATTAGACATTGGATGATATATACTACTCAAAGATCTCTCTATCTGTAGAGTAGACATCACTTGAGACATGGTATCCGATATTAGTTGGGTGCCATGATCTGACAATATTTCTCCGGGGAATCCCAGACGAGAAAATATTAGCCAAAGAGCGTCTGCAACATCGGCAGTGGAAATGCTCTTCAGAGGTATAGCCTCTGGCCAACGTGTGCACATGTCTACACACGTTAAGATAAACAATGTCCTCTGGCAGATTTGATCTTAAACGGATCAATAATGTCTATTGCCATTTTCTGAAACGGCCGAATAGGAATGTCTGCAGACTGAATAGGTGCAGCATGGCGTGGAACTTTGGATTTGACCTCTTGACATACTTTACAAGATCGACAATAAATCCGTATGTCCTTGTTTACAAAAGGCCAAAAGAAAGCCGCAAGAACTCTAGACTTCGTACGGGAAAAACCCATATGTCCAGCACACTGAGAGTCGTGAGCGTGCTGCAAAATTTTAACTCTCAAATTCTTGGGTACAAGAATCTGAGAATGACTTGACTTAATGGAGTCTTGAACCATACGTACAAGTACGCCATTCTTCATTGTAATCCAAGATTTACGATTTGTATCTTTATTCGGATCACCTTTTGTTGCAAGAGTGAAGAATTTCTTTAGAGTCGGATCATCTTCTTGCTGTTTTATAAACGAGTCACGAGAAATTACCAAGGGATCATCTTGGTTATGCACTTCATTATCTTCAGTAGATGAAGTTTGAGGCATATTAAGAGCTTGAGCTCTAGTGACTACAGCATTAGCAATTTGCATATTTTGTTTTTCCCAAACGGAAATTTGTTGCGGAGTGCATTCTTTGACTCCGTGAATACGACCGATGATAAGATCAGCGATCGGATTCGGCAGCAGGCATGCGTGTAATCTCATGTAAAGAAAGGAGTAGCAATCCTAATGATAGCAGTAGAATATTTCTCTACGGTGCCGCCAAATGTTACACATTTGACTACTTTTCCTGTGGCACGAGAAGGATCTACGAGTGACTGCCTAACACCAATTGTGGTGCACCCAGAATAAAAAAGAACTGAGACTGGATTGTCATTTACTAAACCTTTGTGTAAGACAAGAGAACCTCTTCCATCATGCGCTACTGACGCAGGAAGAGCGGGAAGAGGATGGCCACAACTTAAAGTGGACACCGTAGTTGGTTCAAATAATGTTTTGCATTGGGGGCACTGAGATGCTCTCCCAAAATCAAAAGCGGAACATGCCATATTATTAGCGTCATTATTATCTTTATTCTGTTTATAGGCTTCATGTGACTCTTGCTGTGCAGAGTTTGCCTGATAATGTGATTTATGTTTTTTGTATTGTGATCTACCTCGATTATTATTGCCTCTATAATCATTATTGTATCCTCTATTGTAACCCCTATTTGGGTTTGAGTCATAGTTCTCATGGTTACCATTATCATATTCATTATAATGAGTATCTCTATACTTATGATCTTGTTGTCTCCATGACGGATAACTTGGATAGTTTCTATAATGACTTCCTCTGTGGAAATTCCTATAATTGTGACCACCCCTGAATCGAGGGCTGTCGGCTCGTTTCCAGTTCTTCGCAGAAGAATCCTGAAATGATTGGTTACCTTGGTTTTGATAACTATTATGGTTACCCTTTTTATCAAACCTGTTTTGTGGTCCCTGAAATTAGTGTGAGTAATTAGGGTTGTATGGTGTTGCTGAAGCAACTGGCATACCTTCCTTAACCTTAGCATTGCTAAAAGCTACGTCCGGATGTGCAGTGACGTATTGGGTACAATATTCTTCCATTTCTTTTAGTGTCTTTTGTTTCCGCTCATGTAGGAATTCAAGGAATGGTTTATTTACACTTGACATAATCTTGTATCTGAGCAACAAGTCCATAAGAGCTTCATATGTCTTTTCTGTTTTAGACAGTTCAATCCAACGATTAAATGTAAGACGTGTCCTTGCATTGAATTCCGAGAATTCTACCCCTGATTCAGGTACCATTTTCTTAAACAAAAGACGGTAACCTTCCTCTGTTAATTGATATTTTTTTAACAAGGCTGCTCTGATAACATCATAATTATTCTGATTACCAAGCTTAAACTAGTCAGAGTGTCACCTTTCAGTATCTCAGATAACTGATTAGCATATTGTGATCTATCCACATTATGATTTCGACAAGAACGTTCAAATCTATCTAGCCAAACTGTTATATCGTCACTGGATGGATTAAATGCTGGTAGCTTGATCTTGTAAACAAAAGCTTTAGCATTACCACCAGATGACTGATTAACGTTACTCATGTTTGTCAATTTCAACTTTTCTAACTCAAATGCTAAAAGTTTTTCCTGATGTTCATGTTCCATCTTTGTTTTTCTCTCGTCAGCTTCTCTATCTAATCTCTTTTGTTCAGCTTCAGCTTCTCTTTCTAATCTTTTTTTTCAGCTTCTCTATCTAATCTCTTTTGTTCAGCTTCAGCTTCTCTATTTTGCTTTTCCATTTCCATTTGGAATCTCTTTTCGTCCACTTGCATCTGCAATTTCTTTTGTTCAAATTCTAATTCCAATCTTCTATCATCAACTTTTTGTTTTTTCTCTTCAGCCTTCAGTTTATCAATTTCCAACTTTTGTGCTTGTTGATATTGAGCAGTCGCATATTCCTCCAATTTATCACCTGTCTTTCCAAGGGATTTACCCTGCTCAATAAAATAATCAAGTGTAGACATATTGTCTAATATTATGAGTCACAAAACCTAAAATAACTATCTTATTTCAATCTTAATAGTAACAAGTCTTAAATCAAGCACTTGAATAATCACACCACATTATATTATCCCAATCTCTGTGGGAAACAAGTCTATGTCCAAGAACTTGTATATGAACCCTTATAGAAATATCATCAATCAATTCTTTATCATAAGTGCACTTCCCATTCAATAGTGCATGACACTATTCATCATTTATTTATCATCAGTGTATTGATAATAGTGCATCAGTATAATCCATTAATTAATTACCATAAGTGTAACTAATAACAATGTAAACAAAATCACAATGTAAACAAAACTACAATGTAAACAATAACAAAGTAAACAATAACAAAGATCAGAAACAATACGAAAACATTCGCAGAAGTCAACTAAATAAACAGCGAAAAATATTAAAAATATCACAAAAAATGTGATGACAAATGCGAAAAAGGTAAACAAACAAATGACGTCACAGTGTATAAACAAAATGGTGTATAAAACTAAACAATAGAAAAGAGGAGACCTACAAGTACAAACAAATCACAACAAAACTAAAGAAAGCGAAAAATAACGAAAACAAAACTGCACATGTCGTCACAACTAAACAAATATAGCAACAGTTGTCGCTAGCAGATTTTCAATTAAGAAAACCGCACCTATAGAACACTAATACAAGACCTCTATTACGTGGTATATCTTATATTAGTCACACGCCCAACCTCCCAGGGACATGTAAACATATAAATAAATAAATAACATGTAAACATATAACATATAACAATATGAGAAGAAACAGAAGGCTCAGCAGAAGTATAAGGGCACAGTTCACAAACAAAACAGGCCACTTATCTTTAGCAGATCCAATCGTCAGTACAGCAAAAAACAAATGGTAATCAGCATCCTAAGGATAGAAGATCCAACGTTGATCACACATCTGAACTTGCATTAAAACTGCCACGACGATGGTACTTGAGCTTCTGAACAATGTAACGATAATGTAGATACGGTACTTGGCCTTCTCAATACCAGAACTCGTAACAATACGGAACTTGGCCTTCTCAATACCAGAACTCGTAACAATACGTAACTTGGCCTTCTAGATAGCAGCAAGTTGATTCAACTGGCAACGTATGTCGCAACGCCGGGTATTGTCATTTCACTGGCATAAGTACTGCTACGCTGAAGTATTATTTCTTGAAGTTGAAGCATAAATGTTGAATGTAGTGGGTAAAGGACCCCGTATGTGCTGGCTACCAGACGAAAACCAGCCTATGGCCACCAAATGTTGAAAGTGGAGACGCCGGGGATGATGAAGGCGCAGAAGTATGGTGTCTTTGGTCTGGTTGGTGTATATGATGTATATGTGGAGTCAAACAAGTAGCAGTAAAGTAGAGTCCACACAGGACGTCACATAAATACACGACGTAGAAAGTCAATGAATGTTGTAACTGCTAGTGACGTTTCCATCATTTATTGGGACGCCACAATGACAAGATGTGTAGACATTAACATGTAGAACAGTCTTCATTATATCGACATTGTCAGCACAACATTTGACAGCAGACAGCATAATAATGGTGAATCAAATAATGGGCTTCAATGCATCATAAACGACTGTAAATATATTCAGGTGTGGAAACCATCATCCTTTTCTATAACAGTCGATATCTTTATAAATGTATAAATGCAGGAGATTAAATTCCTCCTCCTTCTCTGACCTCCAGCAAGACAGGCATGACTTCTGGAGTATCAAGTAATGTCCTCTGATTTCCTTTAATAACAACGGTACCAAACCTAGACTGACGTGGAACCGCCAGAGCAGCAAAGTCCAACAAGCAGATAGCCTTTAGGACATGCATCAACCCGATGCATAACAACATGGTGATTCGTGAGTTGAAAACTTCTCATAACGTCGACTCTTTCCCGCCCAGGGAAAGTTGACAACTAGGCACAAAATGTCAATCATGAAAGTTAGCGATAATGATAATCAAATATAGAGCAATTACCTTCTCTTCAAGAATAAATACACAACTCACTCGCCTCCAGGCGCTTTGAATCACAAAGGGAAATATCATCTGTGATGAACACTATAGAGGACTTCCATTTTCCGAACAATATAATCATGACAGACGCTGAAAACGCGTCTGTCTCACTCGACAAAATCTGTGACACTCCCGGGCGGAAGCTGGTACAAAACCCACAACCAAACAACAGACATGCGCAGAACCGTTCGATTTGAATACAATTCACACAACGTCGAAGCTATGGGCACATTCTAAGAACTACACATAAAATCGAGCCTTATAAGGATAGGACATAACTATCGACGCAGGTTGACAAACGTTTACAAGAAAAGTGGGCCTGAGCGCTCCATAAATGGACATGACACAACATCGGTCAACCCACAACAATACCGGCAACCGAAGGGCATAAGAACAGGTTACCACCTAAAGTAAAAAGTAACTCCAATTCCAAGAGTTATATACCTTGCATTAGAAAAAATTGAGTACACAGATAACATAGCAAAATTCTTATGTGTAACACTAACCAACAAGAATTATGAACTAAACTTAAATAATTCAATAAAGACTGTTGGTACAATTTATAATCTATTTATATACAAGATCTTTCTTTGTTTTGTTAGATAATTTGGAAATGAAATCACTTGGATTCAAAAATATAAAAGGTGTCACTTTCAATTATTTACATTACATTTACAGTTCATCTGTTAACTTGATCCTTTATGACAACTGTCTTTCCTCTGTGCTGAACCTGAACAATGTTAATATTATTATTTCACAAAGTATAAGGACTGTTACTATGTTCTTACACCACAATCTTATAA